>QANX01005893.1:0-34913 GCA_003254975.1 Ochetophila trinervis
ATCTGTTTTACAAAAGAATTGATCCCCTTTTATATAAGGACTATGGTTAGATCAAGAATCAATCTAAACCATAAAGTAATTAGGAAACTAATCCTAAGAAAATTAGGAAAGTAATCCTAAGGAAATTAGGAAGGTAATCCTAAGGCTAAAAAGTAACCCTAAATAAAAATAATCCGAAAATAGAAATAATTACAAAACTGCCATTATAATCCGAAAATAGCTAAATTACGAAATTGCCATTCTAAGTTGTTTATTTTTAAAATGATGCCGTTTCGTCTCCGCAACTCCCGAGCAGCATTACCACCTTCATTCCTTCATAACCGTCACCACACTGGTTCAAAAACTTCAAAAGGTAAATGCTCCTTACAGAGAGAAGTCTCATCTTGTCTCCAACCCAAATTAATTTATCTTTGGATTGAATTGATAGCAACTCAAGACTGAGAATGCCTCTAGCCAAAGACTCATCTCAAATATTGTTAATTAAATCAGAATTCCAAAAGTTAGAACCAACCTCCTTAAGCTCATAAACGCTCCTCTTTTAAATACTACCAACTCCTTCCTTCACAAACAGAACACTTCTAGGAATTCTTAGCACTCAAGGATCACAACAAGGGTCAGTAGTATATCCCTCTCCAATATAAGTAGGAGTTGGCCTTAATAGTCTCTGACACTTATAATTCCATCCACACCATAGTCACCTTTATTTGCTAGTAGAACTAAAGAAATATCCTCTTTTTAAATACTTAGCACACAATAAACTTGCCCACTAGCCATCCTCATTTTTTTGTAATCTTCCAAGTAAGTTTGGCAAGCAATTCTATATTAATGTCTTTAAATCTTTTGAAGCTAAGGCCCCAAATTCTCTTGTTTTGCAAATTTCTTTCCAAGCCTCAAGGACTAAATATTTAGAACTAGAAGATCCTCGAATTTATTGTATGCAATATGTCTACTCTTTGATGAACTACTTCCAGTTGCCTTTTGCACAGTATGTACATCAGACACATCATCCTCAAAAGTACTACTTAAGAAATATGCAGCACTTTCAAACATCTCATCTTGAAATATTAAAAAATTCCTTTTTGTGTATATTTGAACCATTTGTGTCTCCATTGGGCACATAGATTTCAACTTTGGTTGCTCATTCACATCAGTATGATCTGCAACTAACTCATCATGTCTTTGATGATTAATAGCTCTATTAAAAGTATAATAAAGTCCATCAATGAGTTTTTGCTTGAGATATACCTTTTGAAAAATGCATGTGAACTTTCAGCTCTTTGACTGCTCAGTATCCCAGCACCGAAGATATGGTTAAAGTATGCAGGAATCCACTTGCTGTGTATTTCATACATTTGATGCAACCATAAATTGTCTTCTAGGCCTAGCTCTTGTATCAATTCTTCCCAACAACTTTCAAACTCTTCAGTTGTCTCAGAGTTGAAAATGACATTCTTAAAGTATACATAGTTGTCCCGATAAAGTATGGCATCTAATTTTTTGGAAAACTTTGTCAAAATGTGCCAGATGCAGAATCGATGATAAGTTGATGGGAACACTTGAGCAATGGCCTTAGACATTCCAGGATCTTGATCCGTAATAATAACTTGAGGTGCACCCCTAGGCATAGCATCCAAAAACTGATTGAATAGTCAAACGAAAGATTCACTTTTCTCACCACTCAACAAAGCACATCCGAAGATGATAGTTTGACCATGGTTGTTCACTCCTACTAATGGGGCAAATATCATATCATATTTGTTAGTGTTATAAGTTGTGTCAAACACAAGTACATCACCAAAAAAATGATATGATCTCCTCGAAAACGGATCTGCCCAAAAGCATCTGACAAGCCGATTTTCATACATAGCATCCAAAAACTGATTGAATAGCCAAACGAAAGATTCATTTTTCTCACCACTCAACAAAGCACATCCAAAGATGATAGTTTGACCATGGTTGTTCACTCCTGCTAATGGGGCAAATATCATATCATATTTGTTAGTGTTATAAGTTGTGTCAAACACAAGTACATCACCAAAAAAATGATATGATCTCCTTGAAAACGGATCTGCCCAAAAACATCTGACAAGCCGATTTTCATCGTCCAGTTCATAGCTAAAGTAAAATGCAGGATTTTTTTCTCTTTCAGAAGCAAAAAATTCTACTAATAATTCTGCATCAATGTCCTTTGTCTCATCTCTCACTCTTTGTACATAGTTTCTTATATCTTTCTCAGTACATCCAACATTTTGAGGAGTCCCAGATTCAATTTCCATCACTCTATACTGTTGACAGGTTGGGATATTTGCTTCTCCTAACTGTTGGCTTAAAACTCTTTTTGCTACTGACACATTCCTATGTGACCTTAACAAATGAACCTTAGTTGGAGTTGCAAGAGAATGATTATGTCCTTCCATAAAAAGACTAACAACCCATTTCGATCCAGTTTGCCTCTTAACTACTGTCATCTTAGCTTTGCAGCCAACTCTGGTACTTCCCCGATTCCTTTCATCTGATCTTTCAACTGTATATTTCTCCCTCTTCTCGTAATAGTCATTTGTCTGCCCTTCTTTAAAACAAACAAATTATTTCCACACTAGCTCATTTGTACCTTTTTTCCTTTTACTGTTGTTCACTCTTGCACTAAATCCACAATGTCTTGCATATGCATTATAAAAATCAAAAGCATCTTCTACTGTTGCAAATTCCTGATTAACTGTTGGTTTTATCTCATCTGCAACTTGTGGAGTATAATATTGTGTTTCGTTATCATCTGACATGGTGTTGCAACACTAAGCTTCAATTTCTGAAAATCATAGAATCAATATAAGTTAACATCCATTGTATTATAGCATCAATATAAATAAATCTCCCTGCATTGGGCAACAATCTCCATGCATTGTTTATTTTTGGTGAAAATCTCCCTGCATCTATTTATTACCATACATAAATTCTGAAAATCAATTTATTTATGTTTACCATACATTATTTCTGCATCTGATGGCATATGATGAAAATGCAGTACGTATTTTTTAGTTTATGGGTTTTAAATCCCTCTGAACCTATTTATTACCGTACATAAATTCTTAAAATCTATTTATTTATATTTACCATACATTATTTGTTTAAATTGATAAATTATTTCTTGAAATTTGATTGAATTACTTACATACATGGAATATTTATTGCAATTTACCATAATTTGCCCGAATTTGATCAAATAACAGCAATTCAAATCCAACTATAATACAATCAGACTAATTTTTTTTTTCAAACTCACATCAATTTTTTTTTCTTTTTTGATTTCTTTTTTTCTTTTGCAGATCAAAGACTAAAATGCCAAATTAGCATCATCAAAATCACCAAAATCTTTATATACGGTTTTACATCCAATTCCAGACCCAAAAAAATGATTCAACGCTCTGTCAACAACTTCCCCATCAACTTCAATTCAAAAATTGAAAATGGAGCAAATAACAACAATTCAAATCCAACTATAATACAATCAGACCAATTTTTTTTTTCAAACTCACATCAATTTTTTTTTTCTTTTGCAAATTACCATCATCAAAATCACCAAAATCATATACGGTTTATACAGCAATTCAGCAATTCCAGCCCAGAAAAAAATGAAAAAAAAATTAAATTTAGTTTGCCGTGTTTTTGCTTACTGACACCAGATCAAGGAGGCACCGGGGAAGGAGGCGGGGGGGCTCCAGACTCGGCCACGTATTCGGAGACTCAGGGACGGAGAGGTTCGAGACTCGGGCACACTGCAAATTCAGGGCTCGAGACTCGGGGACGGAGGGAGCTAGGGCTGGATCGCGGGGGGGCTGGAGGAGTCAGCCGGGGGGTCTGGAGGAGTCAGCCGGGGGGCCTGGAGGAGTCACACTGCAAAATCGGGAAGATTAGAGAGCTAGGGCACAGCTAGGATTTTTTTCGACTTCGGGGCTGATTGCTTCGGGGCTGTGTGTTTCAGGAACTTCGCGGTTTCTGGGAGAGGCAGACGAGAAGCAGCGGCAGCGGAGAGGCGATTTTCGGTTCTGGGAGGCAGGGGAGAGGCGAATGGGAAGAATCTCAGTCGAAAAAAAATTCAGACGGGGAAGGAGGGAAGCTAAGGCACAGCTAGGATTTTTTTCGACTTCAGGGCTGATTGCTTCGGGGCTGTGTGTTTCAGGAACTTCGCGGTTTCTGGGGGAGGCAGAGGAGAAGCAGCGGCAGCGGAGAGGCGATTTTCGGTTCTGAGGGCAGGGGAGAGGCGAATGGGAAGAAAATTTGGAAAAAAAAATTTCAGAGGGTCGGGCTAGACGCGGAGGGGGAAGAAGGGGGTGGGTTGGTGACCCACGTGCAAGGCACGTGACAAAACGCAAAATGCCCCGAATTTTGACTTCTCTCTTTATGTTTGACCGTCGGGGACGCTATAAACCCCGACTTCGGGGTTTATAGCGTTTTCGGATAAGATTAATATTGTTATCTTTTTTCTTTTATGCGGGGTTGGGATGAGTCAAACTCGGTTCATTATGCGAAAAAAATAGTAATTTTTACTGCTGGGTTATCCGCAGAGACATTGTTATCATTTATCATGTCTTTATTATCATCAATCAACAAATTAATACAAATTATATATAAGTCGTTATAAATCCTATATATATTGGTTTAGGCTGGTACGGCAGTTTTTATATATATTGAAAAATTGGAAGGTAGGGTGGGTGTGCAATTTAATTTGATATATAATAAACGAATTAATATTGAAAGGAACCCTGTACCTTGGAAGTTAAGAAATACCAATTTATTCATACAAGATCCGGAAATAATATGCATGTAGATGAGGTACGTAGTCCGTATATATATATATATATATATATATATATATATATATATTAGGACACTGTATACAAAATTTCAATTTTATATCTTCAAATCAACTCCTTGATTGCATAATTAAAAAATGGGCAGGAAAAAAAATTGAATTGGACTACACATTGTCTGGTTGAATTGGACTTTTCAACTTTTTTAATGTTTTCTCTTTGCTTTTATCACTACGTGAATCAGATTATTATTCTGATAAGAAATGATTAAAATGGCACACTTCAATCTTCAATACAACTTTACCCTTTTGGGATTGTTAAATAGAGCTACTTAACTAGTATATTTACTTCATGTTAAAGATGTACAAAAGCTAGAATGTATATAAAGATGGTACTTGGTGAAGAGAAACTTAGAAGTGAAGTAGTAACTATTCAGAGAATAGTAGTTTGTTTGGACCACTTGAGAATTGCTTCTTTTACTTTGTCATAGGCTCATATATAGCAAGAGCTCTGTATTCTTTGTTTAATTTGTGGGCATTTAAAAATATAAATAATAATAATAAAATATAGATACCAATTGAGAACAAAATTCTTGTTGACCAAAAACTCACTCATTGATCTAGGTAAAAAATAAATAAATAAATAAAAATGATTGAAATTATTTACATATTGTCCAAGCAATCAGTTGACTGACCCCTTAAGGTCAAGCATGCATGCTCTTAATTCATTAATATATACAAATCTCAAAAGATTCTCTAATTCTGAACCAAAAAAAATTCATAAGCATAAAACTCATCCTTTTCCTTCCATTCCACTATACCCAATAAGATTCGAAATCACATTAAGAAAGAAAGAAGCAAAAATGGGAAAAAAGTTCCATTCCACTAAAACAAACCCAAGAATTTTTTTAAAGAGACCACAAAGATCAACCAACAAACATACATAGCTTAAGAGCTAAGAGAGAGAACCAATCAAACCACTCACTTCACCTTTTACTAAAAATTCTTGTGTCCAAAACTTCTTTATTTACAAGATCAGTCCTACCACTTCTTCCTCTTCTCAGTAGTTAAACCAGGTATAATTAAATTAATTTACCAAAAAAAAGAGTATAAGTAAATTAACATTTAATAATTAATTATAAAAAAATAAAATAAATAAAACAAGTGCAATGGAAAAAAACAAATGACACTCCCACAGACTCTCTCTCCTTTGTGACCCAGTGGGCAGTGCTGAAGTAGCAGCCAGCTAATGCCTTGGACATCGACCTCACACCCACCAATTTCTCTCTCATCTCTCTACGCTTTGACAGTACCACCATACATACATATATACCCACAGAGAGAAAAAGAAAGAAAGAGAGAGAGAGCTGCTATAAAAATTCTCTCTATATATATATTATAGTTCAACTTCCAGGAAGGAAAACAGAACGCAATACAGAAGAGAGAAATGGGTTACGGCAAACTCAGACCATCCGACCCGGGAGGCAATCCGATTCAATTGACCCAGCCCGAAGAAGGAAGCTCTTACGGCACTCCGCCTCCAGTCCGCAACCGCAAGAAGATCGTCCTCCTCTCCGTCCTCGCCATTGCTCTGATCGTCGCCTCCGCCATCTCCGCCGTGATCGTCCGGACCAAAGTCGCCTCCGAACCTTCCCGTTCGGCTCTCCACCGAAAGCCCACGAAGGCAATCTCGCGGGCCTGCAGCAAGACTCGGTACGAGAGCCTCTGTGTCAACTCGCTCCTCGACTTCCCTGGCTCGGTCGGAGCCTCAGAGCAGGACCTAGTCCACATCTCAGTCAACATGACTCTCCAGCACATCAGCAAAGCCCTCTACTCCTCCTCCGGAATCTCCTACCTCCAGATGGATCCGCACGTGCGGTCCGCCTACGACGACTGCGTCGAGCTTCTCGAAGACTCCGTAGAAGCGCTCTCGCGGTCTCTCACCTCCGTCGCTCCCTCCGACGGTGCCTCCAGACAGCTCTCCGGAGGATCCGTACAGGACGTGATGACGTGGCTCAGCGCCGCTCTCACCAACCAGGACACCTGTACGGACGGATTCTCCGACCTGAGCGGGAGCGTGAAGGACCAGATGGCTGAGAGGTTGAGGGACTTGTCTGAGCTGGTGAGCAATTGCTTGGCTATTTTTGCGGCGAGCGGCAGCGACGATTTCTCCGGGATTCCGGTACAGAACCGGAGGAGACTGATGGAGGACGCCTCCGCCGACATTTTGCCGGAGAATGCGGGGGATTTTCCGAGGTGGTTGAGTAGGAAGGAGAGGAATCTGCTGTCTTTGCCTGTGTCGGCTATACAGGCGGACATTGTGGTTTCGAAAGACGGAAACGGAACGGTTAAGACGATTAACGAGGCCATTAAGAAAGCTCCGCAGTTCAGTGAACGCCGGACAATCATTTACGTGAGGGCAGGAAGGTAAATTCGTATACTCGAAAAGTTCTTTTTCTCTTTATTTATTATTCAGTTTAAAATTACGTAAAAGAAAAAATCAAACAAAAAACGTAATTTGGTAATTTGGAGTGATTGGTCCATTGACTTCGTTCATGGTAATGATGAGAGTCAGCACCATGTGAATGACAATTTTTTTTTTTTTTTAAATTTTGAAAATGCAGGTACGAAGAAGATAATTTGAAGGTTGGAAGAAAAAAAAAGAATTTGATGTTTATTGGTGATGGAAAGGGCAAAACCATAATTTCAGGTGGAAAAAGTGTTAAAGATAGTATCACGACATTCCACACCGCGTCATTTGGTAAAATTCCCCTCCTTTTATTTCCTTACCTTTTTATTTCATGATTTTATTTTATTTTTTTGTAATTATTAATTTCATATATAATTAATTCCCTTTAAAAAGAAAAAGAGATAAAAAAACTAACAGTCTTTGTGGGTCCCGACTCGTCAACTACCACTCATCACCATGCATGAGGTATAACTTGCACGTGGCCTGTCATCACACTTGGATTCCCCCATTATGACGATACCCGACCTCATCCACTCTCACTTTTCACTTCTTCACTAATTTTTTTTTTTAACAGAGATTAAGAAAACAATTTATAAATTTTTGTGTTTTATTTTTATTCGAACCTGGAAGTTAGTGATTGTTTGGAATTTTGTGAAAATTAGCTTACGTCAACAAGAAAAACAATGCAACATCTCTTATCAAAATAGAAGTTGTAGCTTTTGTTCACGAACTAGGAACTAATCACATTATTTTTAGGTGGGTCACGGGTTTTATTACTATTTATTTATAGATTTTAATATTTAACCAACTTTTTTTTTTAAAATAAAAAATTGGACAGCTGCTACTGGAGCCGGTTTCATAGCGCGCGACATAACGTTTGAGAACTGGGCCGGGCCGGCTAAACACCAAGCCGTGGCTCTTCGGGTCGGCGCTGACCACGCGGTGGTCTACCGCTGTAGCATCGTCGGATACCAGGACACATTGTACGTGCACTCCAATCGCCAGTTCTTCCGTGAGTGCGACGTCTACGGAACAGTCGACTTCATTTTCGGAAACGCCGCCGTTGTGTTCCAGAACTGCAGTATGTACGCCCGAAAGCCCATGCCTTTACAGAAGAACACGGTCACGGCCCAAAACCGGAAAGACCCGAACCAAAACACGGGCATTTCTATCCATGCTTGTCGGATCCTTGCCACCTCGGATCTCGAGGCGTCGAAAGGAAGTTTCCCGACGTATCTGGGCCGTCCATGGAAGATGTATTCTAGGACCGTGTACATGTTATCTTACATGGGTGATCACATTCATCCACGTGGATGGCTAGAGTGGAATGCTACGTTCGCTCTGGATACATTATACTACGGTGAATACATGAATTATGGGCCGGGTGGGGCTGTGGGTCAACGGGTAAAATGGCCCGGGTATCGGGTCATAACGTCGACTGTGGAGGCTAGCAAGTTTACAGTGGCACAATTCATATATGGATCATCTTGGTTGCCAGCTACAGGGGTGGCATTCTTGGCTGGGCTTTCGGATTAATTTATTTACACTGTATTTATTATAGGCAAATTAAGTGTTTTCGGCCAAACCCATAATTTCTTCGGAATTGTATCATTGTATGAATTATAGTTTAAATATGCAAAATTGTTCTTTTTTATTTAACTCAACGGCATTATTGATATAGATACCAAGGATTATAGTATTTTATCGAATATGTTGGTTAAAAATGTAAAAGAAAATATGCGTGAGATCGCTGAAGTTGATATATTGTGTGGACAGCAATGGCATTTTTATACATATTTTTTTCTTTTTTATATTTTATATTTTAATCTTTCAATCTTTGGTCACTTTTGGATTTCTCGTGGTGGTGTTCGCTTTCAAATTGTGGATAGATTCAATGTCATTTATGGTATCGGTGGCGGTTGGAGGAACAAGTGGTGGGGGCCTCTCTCTCTCTATATATATATCATCTACAGAGAATTTAGTTCTCAACTAATATGTGCTATTTTTAAATTTAATCTAATTAAATTAGATTTAATATAAAACTTTGGATTTAAGATAGTTCAGTAGAATTCAATTCAGTTTCATTTTAAAATTTGACTTTAAGGATGTGATAAATGGTAATTCATATTTTATATTGTAATATTAAATGGGTAATTGAAATTGCACCGTCAGTGTTAGTCAATTCAGAAAAAGTAGCAGCAGCTAATGTATGAGCGAAGCGTAGTGGAATATAGTGCAAAGTGCAAAAGGCTGGAAAAAAACCATATTTAACACGTCAACAGATTTCATCTTTATTGGGAAAATCTATATATATATTATTTACAATTTTAATATATTGAAAACATAATTTCCACTTTATATTTGGTATCTATTAACATAGCAAATGCCAAAAACTATTATTTGTTCTATTAAAATTTTAGTAGAAAATAATTAATTAAAGTGGCATTCTCGGCTTTTAACTCGTGAATATATTTTAATTTTATTTTGAGAATATGTTCCAACATATCATTACTCTTCTTATTTATATATTTACAATTTCTTTTTTAATCTTAGAGAGTGGGCCACATTGTTAATTAGTCAATAATAGGCTGCACGACAGTTTGTTTTGGCCCATTATTTCATGGGCTAAGAGTTTCAATGCAGTGTGTGATTGGAGCCAATAGTTCCTGGCACACCAACCAGTAGGGTCCACTTTAATTGGTTTTTTTGTTTCAATGTTCTAATTTAATATTTCATGTTTATTATTTTAAAATATATGTTTTTGTTTTCCTTGCTACATCTGTTTTTTTTTATAAAAAAATTTATCTTCATTTTCCTCTCTCCCTCTTTCTTTCTTTCTTTATATTTTTTTCTTTTATTCTATTTCTTTTTTTCTTTTTCTTTTTTTATTCTCTCTCCGTATCCATGTAAAAAAAAACTCCTCTCAAAAATAGACAAATAAATAAAAATATTTTATAGCAATGGAAAAATAAATAAATAAAAAATAATTTTTAACCTATTTTAAAAAATGACAACTCTCTTCCTCTCAGTCTTATGCTCTTTTTTTCTCTTTTGCTCTGTTTTTTATTTTCTCTATATAATTATTGAAAAAAAAAATTAAAAATCATTTTATTTATATTTATCTATTTTTTTATTAAGAAACAAAGATTGGAATATATATATATATATATAATGTCAATTTCAACAAAAATTACAATAACACAATTTTTACTTTTGTTGTAAAGTCACTCCTCTATAAGAGTTTTTGTTAATTTTGGTAATGAATTTCAACAAAAATTACAATAGCACAATTTTTACTTTTGTTGTAAAGTTACTCCTCTATAAGAGTTTTTGTTAATTTTGGTAATGAATTTTTTCATCTATGAGGTTAGTTCACTCCTCTCCCAAGGAAAGGTGAGGGTGAAAGGAGTGAATTTCAAAGTTTTTCTCATTGTTTTTTATTCCTTCCCTCTTGGCTCTTGGTAGGGGGGCTTGCTTTACTTGGGCAGAGTGGAATCTGTCATCTTCGATTTTAGATTTTTGTAGCTTTTTTTTGTTGAGTTTTTCTTCATTTTTTACTCTTATTTTTCCATTTCATACTCATAAACGGGATCAATTCATTCTCTTTTTTATTTTCTTCATTTTTTTGAGTTTTTTATTTATTTTTCAAAAAAAATTCACATTTTTATTTTTTTGTCCATTTTTTAGAAGAGTTTTTTAACTTGGAAGCTGAGAGAGAAAAAAAAAAG
This sequence comes from Ochetophila trinervis, assembly GCA_003254975.1. NCBI lineage: Eukaryota > Viridiplantae > Streptophyta > Magnoliopsida > Rosales > Rhamnaceae > Ochetophila > Ochetophila trinervis. The sequence continues at coordinate 11,006 of QANX01005893.1, forward strand.
AATAAAATTGGAAAAAGAAAGATAGAGAATGGACAGAGGGAAAAGATAAAGAAAAAAAAAAAAGAGATATGTTTAGAAAAAAAATTAAAACAGCTGAAATGGTGAGAAAAATTATTTATTTTAAAATGATGACATAAAACATTAAATTATCTGACAACATCCTTACAAAAATACCCACTTTTAATTTCCAATATATATATATATATATATTTTCACCTTTTTCATTGTTCGTTAGGAGCTGATAGAAGAAAATTGCAGTATATTCCTTATTTTCCCACTACATTTATCGCAGATTAGGGAAGGACATATTAGACGGTAAACACATTTGCTCTGAAGATTTACCATTTGACACTATTTTCAGAAAATACTACATCATAATTTCAAAGTGTACTTGGAGCCATTGAGTGAACTCTCATCTAGCTGTCCAAAGTTTGTCAGTAAAAAGATACATCTATTTTTTGCCGCCGACGAATTATATTCATACATCTGGCGACACAATCTCAATCAATCAGAAACTAAAAGGACTAAAAAAGTGAAAATATTAATTGGGGATGGCCAAAAAAATTTGCTACAATGCCAAACCTACCTTTAAATCCCACCTGTCGGAATAGACCAAATGCATTAATAAAATCAGCAAAAATTTGAACTTTATGAATCGAAAAATTCATTTAAAAAAATAAAAAAACAAAAACAAAAAAACAAAGTGATAGATAAAAGAGGGCCTTTACAAGTAAAAGAGTTAGTCAGAAAAATTGCCAGCTTCCTGAGGAGGCATAGCCAGCTGTGGTGGGGATTTTGTTGTCCATTCAACTTGCTTTTTGATTTTTCATCCATTTTCTTTTTCCCTTTTTTTGTCCCTTCAAACACCAATTTTCTCACATGCCTTGTCTCTTCAGAATGCTCCCTCAGAAAAGTTGAATTTTCAAAATACATTGTAAAAGTTAGATTTTCAAAATGCATTGAAAACTTCTTTCTTTTTGTTCTATATTTTTACCATTATTTATAAAATCATTATACGTATAAAAAGGTGTAGAAATATAAAATGTCTGACAACAGAGAATTTATAATATAAGTGTAGAGAATATTTGCTCAGTGCTTTTGTTGTTGTTGTCGTCCTCAAATCGTGCAGAATGCTTAACCAAAAACCCACAAAACAGTCATAATTTGGTACAAAGAAATGAGTGGCAAAAGAACAGAGCCGCCTTGTTTGATTTTGAAGCAAGAAATTGACCATTGCCTGTTCAGTGGATTGACATGATTTGAGTAATGGAAAACTAGGACCACCTCCTACAACTACTTCCTCGCTACCTATAGAATATTTATTACATATTCATTTATGTGCAGAAAATGCACTATATTATTCGTATAACAATTAAGATTGCATATAAATTTTTGCCTTCAAAATATGACTTATATTGCCAAATATATATATATATATATAGTAAAAAAAGAAGAAAACAAAAGAAAACAAAAAAAAAAAGGGTAAAAGCCTCGACAACAAATGTATTTCTTTTGTGCCTTACAATTTGGCCCAACTCAAAGAGTCTTTTTGTGAGACGAATCTTGAAGATAAGCTTTAAATGTTAAAAACAATATCGTATAGGATGATAAATGCTATCCCATTTAAAAATCATATCCTGCACNAGCTTTAAAATGTTAAAAACAATATCGTATAGGATGATAAATGCTATCCCATTTAAAAATCATATCCTGCACTAAATCCGTATAGAATAGTTACCCTTGAAAAGAAAAATCAGTGCTAATCCACATTAACATACGACATCATATTATGTAAATCACACCCTTCTAGCCTCAATGATTGACATGCCGAACCTTGTTAAGTTAATATCTATATATATCTAATTACCACTAAACATCAAAGTTCAAACAGATTTGTTTCACGAAAAATATAAAACTAGTATTCTTATTTTCCTGTATTCTTGAGTAAACAAGAAACAAAAAGACAAAAATATACATCCATCGGTGAAATTTTCTTCTGTAAACTATTTCTAGATGTTTCCAAGTAGTCAAAAGGAAGAGATAAAGAGAAAAGGAGTCTCTAAGTCTTAATATGTATGAACAGTATGGAGGTGATTCAGACAAAGTTCCAAATGCTAACCAACAACCTGCAGTCCCATTAAAAAACATTGATGGAGAGGCATCGTCCATACATTATGCGCAGTGACATGCACACATACATGATAAGCCTACTTATTCACTACCTTGTTCTCTAAGGGAATAGTTCATCGAGGCGTCGATCCATGATCGATGACACAGTTTGGAGAAATGCTGCTTCGCTTATCCCTGGGAGCTCAGTTTCATGTGCTTCTTCAATGATCTGCTCGATAACAGCTTCCTTCTTCAATGTTTCCCTGCACATGATGCTTCCAATGGCAAAGGGAGTAAGTGCTCTCTCTGCACCTTTCTTCAGCAGCATGGTGGAAATGCAAAGGTTGCGGGCACACTGAGGAGGTAAATCCCACCCATGAAACTTCAAGAGTTCGATATCCCGTTCAGCATCCAGAGATTTGATGTATTCAATAGTGTCTGAGGAGTAAGGTTGGTGAGCTTGTGGCCAGTATAGCCATTCAAATGTGCAGTCTTCAAACTGTAATTAGAAACAATAATGAGAGGGACATCAATACTAAACCCAAAATTCTATTTACAGGAACCGTTCCAATCATTTTTATTCCAGCTCATCAATGTCAAGGGAAAAAGCATTGCAGATTCAGAAAAAAGTTCTTTTGGTCAAAATTAAAAGGTAGCTCATCTTCAGGAATGATTTCAAATATCAGAGAAACAATTTGGAAGATTCACAATGCAAACCTTCTGAAAAAGCTATATAAGCAAATCAAAAGTACTGTTGAAATCATCAGACATAAAACATCTTCAGACTTAATAATTTATATATTTGCATTGTCTATCCAGTACAAGATGTCCCATAAACCTAGTGAGTGAAACAAACTGACAATGGCTCAGAAAATCAAAAAGCACATCCATCCATATGCATGCCTAGCATTTCTTAAGAATTGCGCATGGTCTATATATACTGACAATGTCCAATACATATGCATATATCTGAAAGGTTGCACATTATAGATATTATATTCTACCGCATACATCAACAATGTCTGACATCCAATCTGAAGCATCAGACAAAAGGACAGTAATATCACTTGCATAGGTACCATTTCAACATGAAAATGGAAATATAAGAACATAAAAACAAACATAAGAGGTAAAGGAAATCCTTGAACTGCATAACAAAGCAACCAAACTATAGCAGTAAACTAATTGAGCACTCATGAAGAAGACTTACATTCTCCGGCAAGCAATAGCCATGATCAATTGGAATAAGCATAATCCGACCTGCTTCACCGTCTCTGTGAACCAAAATGTTCCCAGCATGCCTATCTGTATTTGCCAACCTTATGTCTAAAACAGAAATCTTGTGTACCTCCTCAACTGGGAAAGCACGAGGGCCCATATCCTCACAACTTCCATTATTCTCCATGAACATCTGCAGTGACCCAAGCTTAACATTCTTGGAAGAATACTCAAATCCTTCTGGATGATTGAACCCGCGGTGCAAGCACTTAACCATAACTGTGGGGGGAACCCCAGCAAAGCCCTTCTTCTTATTATCTAATGAGCAATGTCCACTCCTAGGATGATCCAATAGGTAGGCTGCAACTTCCCTCAATGCACCTTCTCCTACCCTAATTCCTTTCTTCAAGCCTTCACCATCCAGCGACAAGGGCAACCCTCGAGGGTTATTCATAGCCATTGGTTCTTCATCAATTGGCTTGAAAACTGAAACAAACTTCAAACCAGACGAATCTTGCATGAAATAAGCTCCTCCTGATCCATCGGAAGATCGAACTGGCTCATGGCCTCTCTCTAAACCATCATAAGTAGAGTTAACAAGCTCTTTAGTTAGTGATGAAAGTTTGACCCTAGTATTTACAATTAGAGGTTCTAAAAGGAAATCTTTTGGCAATGGCTCCCTCTCTACAACCTGGCAACCCACAAATTCTGAGCCCTGCTGGTTTTTTCTAACTAAGTCAGTCCTCTTCTCAGATAAATTTGATGCCTCAATAAACACTTCAAAATCTTTTTCAATAGGTTTAGCCCTTATTTTGGCTGATTTTCGAACCAACAAGTGGATCACATCATCATTTTTCTTGCAGATATCATTAATGAGTTTCTGATCTTCAAGCTCCTCACCATCAAATATCAGCTCTTGATCTTTGAGATCAACAAACCCTTTCCCTTTCTTAGCAATCTGTTGTTTCACATAACCCACATTTCTTCTCCTTTCAACATGGAACTCAAATTCCTTCCCACATACAGTCCTGACAGTAATAGCTTGGAGATCTGAAAGCCTCAGTACCAAATGCAACAGATTCCCATCAGAAACCCCATAGTCACGGAAACAAGAATTGTTCCGAGCCAGTTCTCTACCATCATATACCAGTTTCTGTTTCCTCACAAAAAACCCTCTAGAAGCCTGGATTCTCAGCTTCACAGAAGCAATGGAATCAGACTCCATCACTCTTATGGGAATCACAGAACCAGCAACACTAAGGTAAATCAAGATTGAATCACTATTAGACAGACCACATTGGCTGGCAGACTTGCCAGGAAAATTCAAAGATTCTTCATATCCTGGACTAAGAGCCACACTCGCAATCGACATTGTTTATCTTCTAAATGTATACCCCCAGTGACTATGATCAATCTAAATATTTAAATCCCTAGAACACTTCGAGAATCTGATAGTCCATTCTGGAAAAGTTACTTAATGAGGTATAACTGATACCCCAAGTCAAATAGTAGTTAAAATTGCTAAGCAAGGCATCAAGAATTAATGCCTCGTGCAAAAACCCTTCTCCCGCAAAAACTAACAAAAATCCGAACTTTAAATTTCTTCAAAGTTCTTCAAGAAAACAAATACTGGATGACCTAAATTGTTGTATTCCTAAATTGGGGATTTTGTCAGACTCTTTGATCTCTAAGGTCTTTCCAGTGGCGCAAAGATTCCGGTTCAAGTCGCTATTGCAATGTTGAAATAATAAAAACCCTTTTCTGCAAGCTGGAACATAAAGAACCTATAAAGCACAATAATTTTTCCATCAGAAATTTAAAAAGACAATTACTGCCAACAGTTTTTTCTTGAAATTAACAGCAAAATAAGAAGGAAAAAAAATACAAGAAAATTACTGAGCCTCTGCAAACTCCACCTACAGACTCTAAACTTGCTCTATATGCAGAGCAAAAGAAATGAAAGAAAATTTAAAGATAATATCTTTAGTTGTCATTCCACCATTGTTTTACTTTATGAAAAAAATAAAATTAAACTGAAAAAAAATATATAAAGAAAAGGCAATGCAACTAAGGCTCTATTCTACAGACCTTTTAAAGCTTAACAAAATTCCTTTTTTTCCACCATGATCTTCTCTTCAGAATAGTTTACTAAAGAATGCTAAATAAATCGTTTCAATTTTATTTTTTTTAATTTAAAAAAAGAATAACATAATTCGTCTCCTATTAATTCCATTTTTTTCTCTCTCGCATTCATCAGAATCCAGAAAAAATATTATATAAAAAATCATCCACTAAAAAATATAACAACAACAAAAAAATATGAAAACGTGAAAGAAAAATAATAAATAAATTTAAGAAATGAAATTTTTACCTGGAAAAACAGGAATAGGAGAAGAAATTCAGATAAATGGCGACGAGAATGAGAAACTTAAAATCTCAGTCGTCATCTCCATCGTAGCTGATATAGAGCCTTTAATTTTCCTCCCAATTCTTTCCCGACTAACCCAAATTTTCTCTTTCACTTTCCTTTTTTCTCGAGAAAAATGCAGAGCTAGAGAGAGAAAGCTGGGGCATGAAGACTTGGAACAGAGTGTTGACATTTTTGATGGGGTATTTATAGTGTTGGACCAATGACTTGAGAAGGAAGTTTGGAGCTGTTATTTAACAGCGTTAGTTGTATAAACGGACGTTAAGATTCATAAATTGGGTTAGTTTTCTAAAAATACGAATCTGAATCTGTAAATTTGGAATTACCATGTGAGTTCTTGTCTTCTAGAAGTTACTACTCACCACGTCCGATAAATGAACATTTCTCAAAAGACAGATTCATTATTCATATTACATTAAATTAATGAATTTTAAAATTTTAATATTCAATAGTCTCTAAAAATAATGCATCAAAATGCATTCATAAAATTATCCTTTCAGCTTTTTGTTTTTTTTTTATAATGATGAATAACATTCTCCATTCAACTTTTAAGAAAAAGAAGGAATTTATTGTATTTTTGCAAGGTGAGATAAAATTATGAATATGTTACAAAAATGAGGTACATTTTCATTAATTAATTTAACTCAAGAACAACTCTTTAGTACACTAATTGGAATTTGGCATTTTTAAAGAAGGATTTTTTGTCCTGTGGTAACAAGGTTTTTATTTGAGTCAATAAAAAAAAAAGATAAAAATAAGGAGCTTCATAGACATAATGTTTACTTGTATGAAAATGATTTTAACTCATTTTTTCTTTAGGGTACAAAGTTAATAGATTAAAAAAAAAATCTATTGTAAATTATTCGGCATTTTCCAACAATTCCATTATCATATTGGTTTACGCGTTTCTGGAACAAGTTTTCAGTTTTCACACAGAGACAAGGTTATTCTGGTAATTTGAAAGGCAGAATTTGGGGACTAGGGGTGTAAATGTAAATTAGGTACTTACGTTAACGGACATTATTTTGCATTTTATATATAACAGCGTTAAAGATGACAGAAAGTTTGTACAAAGCTACGTTTTGAACTTGGCCTCCAAACAAAACTTCCACATCGATTAAACCAATGAGTCATTGCCACATCATCAATTCATTTTAATTACACATGAATACATTATTGATTTTGACGAGTGGTTTTACTACATATGTGGCAGAACGTAATTGGTCTGATGATTGTATTTTCTTTCTTTTTTTCTTTTTTGAAATTGTCTGATGATTGTATTTAGGTCCGGATTTATTTGTTAAGAACAGAAACAGAACAAATTAAGTTAAATAAAAGAACGTAAAAGAATTCTAGAAGAAGAAATTTATGATTTTGGGATGGGAAAATCTACATATGATACTTTAATTAGATAATAACCAATTATAGATTGAGCTACGTTTATTTTGGGATTTGATTTTGTTCTTAGATAGATAATAGATCTCATATTATTACATTCTAATCTCCAAGCCAAAATCTATTCAATATGATTTAAATACAATAAACACATAACGAATTTTTTATTTTTTGTTCAAAATGAAAAATTTATATGTTAGTTTTCAATCAATTTATGTCAAATTTGTAATTTTAGAATTTTGTTATGGGGTTGATCACTTTTGGGATGTAAAACATATATATAAGAAATTATTTATTTAAAATGGTTTTTTTATTCTTTTAAAATGGTTGCTTCTACGAAAATCCCATTACCATTATTGTTACCATTAGGGATTAAAGCATTTGTTTAAAGTTTGTGAGATACAAAACTAAAGTGATTACCTAATTCCCAACTCAAGGATTCTTTAGAATTATTTGTTTATTTCACAGTCAGTTCACCTAGACCTTTCCTTTTAGCTAATTTCTCGAATACAAGTTCAAATAACTTAGTTCTTGTCAATTCTTGCAATTTTCAAGAACTATTTCAGAAATCTTCATGAAATATATATATATATATTCAACTTTGATAACCATTAATAAAAAGTATTAATTAAAATCCTTAATTAGCACACTATTTTGTGCAGGTTCCCAAATAATTAATCTTGGGATTTCCATTAAAGTGTGAAGCTCCTGAGCAATGCACTAACATGGGGTTGCATAATATACGAGGGGGGCATATCCCATGAGAATCTCATATGCTGCAATGTTACCAACAATTTAAGTTTCAGAGGCATTTATTGGATCAGTCATTCTCCATATACATCTCTATCTAGAGGCATCGGCAAATGTAACTTTGCCATGAAAATCCCATTTCTCTGCCATGAAATAGCACCAAAAAAAGTTACAACTTCAAATATATATATATATATATATATTTTTTTTTTTTTTTTCTCTTATCAAAATTTTCTATCTGAAGTTCGCGTATGTAAAACTAAATAGACATATAATTTTATCCGCATAAATTTTAGACAAAAAATTTCTGATAAAAAAATTAGTCTATATATATAATTGCAGTAAAATGGTAAAAGATAAGCTAAACATAGTGATCTATCACCATGTGCGTAACAGTACCCGCCATAATTACCTTCACCAAATATGTTGCAAAGTGAATATTACATAATGGTAGTGGTCGGTGAGGAAAGGACAAACCAGATAATTAAAGAAACTTTATATTATAACCTGCAAAGTCCAACTGACAATCGACACGATGTGTCTGTGGACAAAATGGCAGGTTTCGTAAAATATTTATGTTCGCTTTATCCTATGGGAGCAAAATAATATGTTGATCAAAGGCTTTAACTATAGCTTAATTAGTGTTATAGCTCATTTATATTGTCATTTAGATAAAAAAAAAAAAATAGCTTAATAATTGGGCCAAAGTGTTAGTAGAAACCATAAAAACAAGAGTTTGCAGTCTTATAAATAATAATATATTGTTTCTTAGCCTCAAAAAAAAAATTACATATTAATTTATTTTCAAAAATATACCCACTGACAGAAAAACAGTCATTTCTACAATTTTCTTATAAAAAAAAAGTCATTTCTACAATTTAAAATCGTCACCTTTATTATTTTAAAGAGAAAAGTTGGACAAGAGGACAAAAACAAAAAGGTAATGGAAAAAAAATTATAAAAAAGAGAAGCAAATATTCAAATAAAGTGGTCGTCGATTTCAGAATATCTCCCTTGCCTTGACAAGTGACAACTTGTCTTCCACTTTTTCTCTTTCTTTTAGCTATTTTTTAAGTTTGGTTTAGGTTTTTTTTTTTTAATCTCTTAATTAATTTATGAAAAATGGTTTAGGTTTTTCTTTTTTAAATCTTTTAATTAATATATGAAAAATGGGTTACTCTTTTCACCAGAAACAAAAAGTTTGATTCACCTAAAAAAAAAAAGATTGAAGCATTCAAGTATTTCACACTTCACATCCTTTTCAAGCATCTGATACGTACACAGTCTATTCTAGAAAAGCAAGCTTAACATGATTATTTTCATTAGCTGGGGTTCTATATTGATACATAATTATTTGCTATTACATCTTTATTACACAGCTTTAGGATCGAAACTTAAAAGAGCACCATGTCTAATCATAAACCTAAAATGGAGCAAAATTTCAATAAATTCAATGGAAGAAATTAAAGAAGCTCTACATTCTACTACAACTGGTATTACCAGCACCACCAAGAACATGAAGAACAACAAAGATATGCACAAAACGCTACCTTCAAAGATTTCTTTCTATAAAGTCCCATATTCTCTCTTCCATGTATATTCGATCTCTTTGCCGGCGAGGCATGTGTCGCTCGTCTGGGAATATTAATAGTTCATAAGGTTTTCCGGCCGCTACAAGTGCATTCACCAGCCTTGCAGTGTGCCTAAAATGCACATTTTCATCAATCATCCCATGCACTAGTAATAGCTTTCCTTTCATCTTCTCGACATGCCGCATCACCGATCCACTTTCATAGTTGTCTGCATTCTCAGAAGGCAACCCCATGTACTTCTCGGTATAAAAGGTGTCATATCCATCCCATGATGTAACTGGAGCACCAGAAACCGCACACCGAAAGACATCAGGAAACCTGGCCAAAGTCATTGCTGAAAGGTATCCACCATAACTCCACCCATACAACCCGATTCGATTTGCTTCTGCTAGCCCCTGTTTGATGAGCCACTCAGCTCCAGTTAGTTGATCCTCAGCATCAACACAACCGAACTTGTACTTTAGAGCGCCTTCAAACTTCAGTCCACGGCGAGCAGTTCCTCTATTGTCCAACTGTAACCGGTAAACGATCAAAACCACAAAGCCTTACTAAATAGCAAATTGATGATTCAAAAGATTTATAATGTTTCTTTAGTTCAAAAAGTCTTTGGGATCATGCCAAATTAAAGTTGTAATCTTCAAATCTTAGTTAAGTTATTAGAAGAAGGAACGAAATATAGACCGACCAAGTCTCACATCAATACAAATAAATGCTATTCAATCAAGGTACAAAAGAAATAGAATATCAGGCTAATAGATGTATGAATACTGACCTTCCATACTAAAACCCCTTTGCTTCGTAGATACTGTGCTCTCATGTCAACTGTATTTATCCAAGAATCACAGACTAGCTGTACGCTTGGTCCACCATACACATTGATCAAAGTTTTATAAGGTGGTGGTCCAAATCTTGTTTCATCAGGCTTATATAAAGCCCCATATAACGTACTCCCATCATTAGCCTGTATTTGAACTATCTCCGGAGGCTCAAGTTGAAGCTTTTTGAATATTGGAATCGTAAGCGACTGCTCATACAGAGGCATTATTAAACTTCCATCTTGTAAAGAGCAAAGCAAAACCTTAGGTGGTGAGCCAAGGCAATCATGGGTATCAACAAAATTCCTCATATGATGATCGAGCACAACCACATGTTTCCCCTTGCCCTGAGTCAATCTCACTGGGGATTGCAATGGTTGGTTTGCATCTACAAAAAGCTTAGCACAGTAAAGGTTAGATTCTAAGGGCCCGTCAAACGTTCCGGTGAAATATATAAGCCCTGCAGCTTCATTTACCCCAGCAATTTGTTCGACCATCCAGTCTCCTTCCGTGATAGGACCTAAGCAGTTCCCCTTTGAGCCATGAAGATAAAGATGCCTAAATCCTGTTTTTTCACTAGCCCATATAAATCCACCAGAAAATTTGCTCATTCCTCTGTCCAGAGGTGTGAAGCAGTCATGTAAATTAATCCATGTTCCTTGTTCTTCTTCCAGTATAACTTTACTTTTGCCTGTTATGATATTAAACTTAAGTATCTTGAGTTTGGTGTGGGTCCTATTCAAAACCTGGGCAACTAATATGTTTCCATGCATCCAATTAACTCTGGCTAAATATTCCTCCTTATTGTCTGGTTGATCTGTTCCACCACAGACAAAATCCATCCAAGTAATAGGACCTCCAGCAGAAGAAACTACACCAAGGCGAACTTTGACATTTGAAGCACCTGCAAAGGGATATGCATGATCTTCCTGTGCCTCCAAACCAACAGAACTTTTGCCTTGGTGCATAATTCTGAAAAGAGGTATCTCAGAAGAATCAACTTGCGTAAATGCAATATATTTGCTGTCTAGTGACCACCAGTACCCATTCTTCCGATCCATCTCCTCCTGTATTATAAATTATTCCAAACCCCCAGGGAGGAAAATAAATAAATAAAAGGGCATTGTGCAGCAGCATTTTGAAACAATTTATTGCTCCTAAAAGCAGATAATTTGTCTATAATTTCTAAACTCAGAAAGACGAAATAGTTCCAAGAAGCAAACAGAAAGATATCACTTGTATAAATAAGGGGGAAAGAAGGGTTTTTAAGTAACATTCTTACCTGAGCTATATATTCAGCAAGGCCATGGGTCTGCAATACATAAAAAGCTAGGGTCATATAATAGAAGCTAAAACTGAAATAGCTTCAATTTCTTCTCAGACCAAACCTAAAGTGAAAACTGAAGTTAAGACAATTTAGGAATGACTGAAATGCATGCATTACTTCTCAGAAAAATCTGATGATGTGAATAGCATTCACCATTAATGATAATAATAAAGACTCATCAAACAAAGAAATCTGTAACTTTGCATAAAGCTTACCAAAGTGTTTCCTATAGCACCGTACGTTAACTGGTTTGATTCATTGTACAACAGATTGAGCACATGCAGCTCAGAGTCTCTAACATAAGCAAGCATTGTACCATCAGGGGATAGATGTGGATCAATAATTGGTGAACATGGTGTGCTAGGAAGTTTGAGCTCTGGTTTTGAACTGGAAAGATCCTGGAAATAGATCTGCCCACAAAGAGAAGAACAAATCATCATAAGCAAGAAGAAACTGTAGAATATTTAAAGCTGATGTCTGTAGTAAGTAATCGATAGACAGAGGACATAAAGATATACAAATGTGTATGTATAACAAAGAGGAAAAAGCACAATATGAAGTTAGGTAGCTATTAGGAGCACTACATCATGTTATGTTTAAATGTTTTTACTTCCGCCAAATAATCTCTCACTTTGCAGTTGAAATATAAGAGTTCAAAATCAGTATCTCCAAGAAGCTCCATCATCAAAATTAGCTACATAATCATAAAACAACCTATTTTTGTAAGTTTAACAAAAACTGTTTACTGGCTGCGCGCCTAAACCAAACCTCCAATCTCCACGGTCAAACTGAATGCATAATAAATAAACATTTAAATAATAAATCAACTGCCAATAGAGAAAGTATATGAAATTTTAAGGAAATTTAAACGAAGTATAAACTTATCCAACAAAATATTAAAAATTAAGCAAACTTTTCTATCTTGCACATGCAAAGACAGCTATGAAATCATAGGTAGTGAAAACAGTGCTTGAAGATACAATGCAACAATCGAATGAATCTATATTCTCAGTATAACATGAAAAGGAAACAGTATAGACAACAAAACAATTGTTGTTATATATATATATAAGATAGCAGAGTAAACAACAATTTACTACAGGGCTAAGAGTACAAACCCCTGCTGGCAATGGCACCATGATTGCCTTCTTTTTCGAGCTTGTCTTCAACCATTCGTACCGCGTCACTCCCAACCCACGCTCCCTCAATCTTTCCCTCCTCAACTTCTCTTCTGGTGATATATTACTCTCATCAAGCCCACCATCAGGGGGACTAAAAATCAATTCTTGCTTGGAAGATTTGAGATTGAAAGCGAAAACCTTTCTGTTCAAAGTGTGATCAGGACTAAACAAATAAGTTACAATGTTATCATCTGGACTGAAACTAATTGAAGCCGGTGCAACATATCCAGGCAATGGGTATTGCACAATCTCTTCAACAGGGAAAAGAACACAGCTGTCCAAGGTTTGTGTAACAGTGGCGTCGGTCACAGGCATTTCGTGATTAAATGATTGCGTAAGCTTCAGCTTCTTCTTCTTATTTTTGTCGTCATCAAATGATTGCATTACAAATGAGCTAACTGGTATTCCTTGGATAACTGAATTTAGCCTCCCATAAAAACAAAGAGAAATCATCAATTCAAAAGTCATTTAAACAACAGAAACACCAAAGAACATATATCTAAAATGCAAAAATCTCCACCACTGTTAGCCTGCTCAGGCAATGTAGGGAATGTGATACAGAAGTAAAAACTCCTAAGAGCAGAATATCATATTGTTTAAGACCTTGACACAAAGTCCCTTAGCACCGTATCCCCAAATATTTGGAGTTCTATAAACACAAATGCCACCCAATTGACCCTCAAAACATATTGAAGCTACCAAAGCCATCAAGAATAACCCAATTAGAAAAAAAAATAAAAAAATTAATCCCTGACCAAATGTAGACAAAAAAATTAAAAAAAAAAAATTACTTAATTGAGACTTAATAACCCCTTTCCCTCTCCCCCACGGCGGCCCAGAAGAAGATTGAGTTAACTGGAACAGCAATCAATAACGCCCCCACAAAAAAAACAAAAATCATAATTAAAAAAAAATTTCAAGTTTTCATTCATTTTCAAAAATAGTAAATAAATACTCCCAAATGAAAAATTAAAACCCACAATTAATCGAGAACAACAATTACCTGCTAAGAAACCCCACAAATCAGTTCCTTCTCAAAACCGTGAGACTTTATCCAATGGATCCTATCACAGGCCACGAAACTGCACCATACCGAGAAACAATAAAACTCAAAGAACCCACTTTTATTAAACCAAATATAAAGTAACATACTCGGAAAACAAAGGAAAAAAGCGAAGCACTTTTTGATTGAAACCGGAACCTGAGAAAGAGATGAAAACGATCGTCCATGTGAAAGCAAATGACAAAAAAAAAGGAATTCGGATTCCTGGGTAGAGACTTGAATGGTTTTTCGAATCAGGAATAAAGTAAAATGGAAGAGAAATTATACCCTCTAGAATTACTGAACCGCTTAATTTATAAAAAAAAAAAAACTCGAATTAGTTTTCTTTTTTTCTCTGTTTATTTATTGATGGAATCTGAGAGGCAAAAAAGAGATCTATAAGCAAAGTTGATAGCTTGATTTTACTCTCTCTCCCTCTCTCTAAGTTTTCTTTTTTTTTTTTTTGGTTACCGCTCTCTAAGTTGTTTGTCTCTATAAGTTGTTTGTCGTTAGCTGGAGTTCTAAAGAACCTGAAAGGCGTTGAATATCAATATCAACGAAATTGCGGATGAACATTCGTTTTCTTCTCCCTTAAAAAAAAATATAATATAAATATTCTTTTTTTTTTAAATAAATATAAATATTCTTATTACTCTTCTTCTGAAGTGTTAAATAAATTTAATCGACCAAAGTTTGTTCCACGCGCCACGTCCCACTTTGGCTTTTTATTTTTTTATTTTCCATCACATTTACAGTTTTAATTCGAATTTTTATATATGTAAATTATTAAATGAATGATGGAAAATATATTTCTTAATTAATAATTTATAATCAGTAAAATTGTAGTCTGTTGCTAAAATAACCTGATTTTGATAATAAATTATTAATAACGATTTAAATTTTAAAATTTATACTCATTTATTATTAAATATTTTTTATTAATAATCATTTATAGACATAATAATATTTATATATGACTTATATATTTTAATTTATTATGTTATTAATTATTATAAAATATTAAATTTACGTACACATAAAGTACATAGAATATTTTCCCACTAATTGGATCTTCTTCCTACTTTTTGATAAAATCGATAATTGAAAAATGGCGTTATCCAAATAAATAATATGATTGAATATGGAAAATTCCGATGACTAGCTGGCTTAGCACAGTGCTCATTTGTCTTCTACTAAAACTTCTTTTTTTCGATTGAAATTTTAAATTTTGATAAGATACCCTGTTGACAAGTTATCTAGGCAGATGGGTTTTTTATTTATGACAATTATTTTAATATCTGTAAATTTAAAAAAAATTATAAATAAATTATTTTGTGGGTTTTATTCGAAATTTTATAGCAATATTTTTAATTAAATTAAACATTAAAAGATATAAACACAGAGGTATTTTTTTGTCCAACAATTATTTGATGTGGTGAAAATAAAAAGGATAAAAAGTGTGATTTTTGGCTTTTCAGTTAGAAAAGGAAAATGGCAAATGACAACTCGGTGCTTCTACTTTGCCCACACCAGTAAAGCCGTGAATTTGAAGATGACTTTAAGAACAAGACCAAATGATTGAAGCTCGAAACACTTTGTATCCCAAGCGCTTCATTGGAGCGTGACCACCACGAGTTTCAGACAGTTCATAATACTTTCTATTTCTTAATAAAAAAATTATATGCAACTACCGTGATGACATGTCATAATCCAATCATTTCTTTCTTTTTTTTTTTACAAATTGAGAGGGAAAATTTATAATTAAAATTTTAATCCAAAAATATATTTTTAATAATTTTATCATCCTATATTAAACATATATCAGATTTTATATGCATGCTTTATTTGATAGTAGTTATTCAATAGAACATGATTATAAATTTTTTAAATTAATACGAAGCTTAACAATAATATGAATAAAATGATGTAGTTGTCAAAGAGTGAAACTGGTAAAGTTTATTTGTTTGGCTCGATTAGATATAACTCAGATAAGCTAAAATATGATAAATTGAAATTAAATAAGACATTATAAGATGAGAATGAACTACTTTAATCAAATTCTATGTTAAAATTAATCTTATGCTATGTTTGTTTAAGACTGAATTAAAAAATTTCATAAAAAAAACTTATATATAATATCTGTTTCTTAATCTTAAAATTTAGAAATAAATTAAATTTTAAATCTTTAATATTCATATTAATAATAAAATATAATTATCAGAACTAATAAATTAAACATAAGTTTTTTCAATCTCAAAGAAAATAAGTTTTAATTAATGGATAAACATATAACTAGTTCTATTAATTAACAGCGTATTAGTATCAAATTCATATTTATCTTTGTCATAAAAAAAATTATATTTATCCGATATATTATTTCAAATAATAAATAGGGACCAAAAAACTAAAAAGAAATACATGGAGTTTGGAATGTTGTCCAAAGATGAACCACACATTACCAAAAAAATAAAAAATTACCCACGCTATTAATTAAATAGGCCTATGGCTGGATTTTTTTCCAAAGAAAATTTACGACTGGATTATTATAGTACACTCCAAATAAAATATTAAGCAAACAAACGAAACAATTTACTAAGAAAAAAACAAATAATCCAAACTAAGTTCTGGTAAACGAACATGCCCTAAACAGACACGTCGGTGTACTGTGCAGGTTCACTGTCCCGTGCTACATGTTGAAGACCTAGTTGCACAGCCTTTTCCATGTCCCCAGTTTAAAGGTTTTGATGGCGCAATCAGAAGCTGCCACGTTCTGTTTGGTTTTACCTTTTTTGTCTTCTTCTTTACGCAGGAGATGGGCACGCATGCACATGACCTCTCCCCATATGCATCCACAGTTCAACTTGAACGGTGCGATAATTTGGGTTCAAATCCAATAAAATAGTGTTAATTATTTTTTCCCCAGAATTATTGTCAATTTTTTTTTTTTATGTATAATAACACCCTTTTTTTTTTCTTTTCTTTTCTTTTTTTATATTACTGCATAACCAAATTTATATCCTCTAAACCAGAATTTATGTCAATTCAAACATTTTATGGTAAGAGGGTGGAGATAATAAAGGCATGAGAATGACAAAGCTCTCCTTTGGATAATAGTGAATTAGTGACACTCCGTGTTAATTCGTTATTTAATTCGAATTAAACTAGTTGACTAGGCTAATTTATGTAAATAAAATATTATTATTTATATTGTTTCATTATTTTTTGCATTAAAATATATATTTATTATTATCATTTTAATTTTTTATAATTTAATTGAATTTATTTATGTCAATTTCAAATTAAACAAAATTTAAATTGCCACCCTCACTTCTAGACAAAAAAAAAAAATGTGAAAGAAGTATGTATGGGTGTGGAACATTTTGTGGCAGGCGCTGGAGGATGGAAAATAAGGTTACTGCATATGACACTTTCCGGATAGAAACTATTCATGTGGTGCCCCTTCTTTTTGAAGCAATAATATCTGCTTTCGCTTTTTTCAATATCCAATTCACTATTTTTGGGTTTAGGGTAGACCCCCTTGATACACAAACAAAACCTTGGGTTGTGGGTCAGATTCTGGTGAGGAAAATTGAATACTGACTTTTTCTAGAGGGAAATTTTATCAGCAGCCAATACAATGTATTCCAATAGGCATTCATATAAGTAATAAAATTAAAACTACTTTGTATTTTATTACCAAAAACAAAAAAAACAAAAACAAAAACAAAAACTCCTCTGTATTTGGGTGGTTGACAAGGAGTCCCACTCTACTTGGTAACCTCAATTTCCATTGGTTTTTTGGCATAAAATGAAACAGCCTCACATTCAATGAAATGAGCATCAAATAAATTCACAAAGTAAAGGACAAGCTGCTATTTAAGTAATATTTGTTCTCTTGTATCTTTCTTCCAAAACAGAGAAACTTTTTTGGAAAGAAATTCAAGGTTCAAGATGATTGGAAGAATCCATGTCATATTAAGGGATTGGATAGCTTATGCATAGATCTTTTAAGCACAAATTTTACTCTAAGATTTACTTATATTCTGCAAAGACATGAAAGGGAAGATTGGATTGGATTGGATTGGTGATGTTTGTGCATGTTTTTGAACCTTTTATACAGTTTATCGTTGTGGGCCTTTAAATTGAGAAGCAGTATAAAATTTGATGGTAGCAACAAGAGGCTGCAGCTTGAGTAGTGACTTTATTTTCAGCTGTAGTATGATTCAAAGATGAAATCGTTCAGAGCCGAATAGCTTCCTAGAAGTTGACTCGAATGGCCACAATCTCGGGACATGATGTAATTGATTCCTTCCTGATGTAAATTTCAGTCTCAAATTTCTGAATCTTCAACTTCAGTGCTCAGCACAAAGCTAGGAAATGCCAAGGTTATGTCCCTGATAAATGTCATGGATTTTGACTCATGTCATTAAAATTTGGTAGAAAACATATAACTCAACTAGTCCTGTTAACATTTATCCTGAGTGGAAGATAAAGTAGGGAATTTTCAATAGGAAAAGCATCGAAATTAGGCAATGTCAAGTTCTCGTTGATTCAAAGATTGACAAACTTGGAATAGAATTTATTACTTACTTTAAGTATGGCAGAGTCATATTCTTCATTAGAGATGGATGTTTCGAAACAAATTCCTTCCATTCTTCTTGGTCAATCCTTCCATCTCCTTTTGAATCTGCATCGCTAAATGTCTAGAGAGAACCAACAAGTTCAGAACATTTGGCTTAAACAATCGTGAAAGAGTACAGGGTCTTGATATAGATGAATTTGTACCTTATCCACAATTGTCTCAACAACATCATCTGAAAGTACAAGCTCTGATTCGTACAAAAGCGCCAAAACCATCTCCTTAAGCTGTCATAACAAGATAAAACTCTTCACATAGTTGAACAAAGTAGTTTCATAAACATCTTGTTACACATTAATAAACATTGAACTCCCACCAACAATTCCTTGATGAAATGGCATTTTAAACATTATCAATTACTGAACCAATTGCTAGGCACTAAAGCCAACTTCAGGTCAAATCAATATATTTGTTCTTAAGTCGATTATGTTGACAAAAACAAACACATTTAATAGCTCCTAAAATAAATAAATAAAGAAAAACCTTTTGATGATGTAAAACACTTTTAAACAATCTGCGAAAACAGAATGGAAAAAAACCACGATGCAAGCTGCAAGAGAAGGAGAAGAATATGCAGTGTTTACCTCCTCACGCTCAATGTAACCAGTGCGTCTCAGGTCATACATTCTAAAAGCAACTGCAAAAAGACCACCAACTTAGTAGATGACTATGTGTATAATAAAATGTTAAAGACATCATAAAGAAGCATGAACATATGAAATTTATTAGGAAAATTTAATCTTACATGAAATTTTGTCTTCCACAGGTGCATTAGGATGAAAGATACCCAATGAACGAACAAATTCTCCAAACTCAATAACCCCATTGCGCTTGAGATCAAATAAATCAAAAATCTACACGAACCCCAAAAAAATAGAGTAAGTTCAGAAACGGCATCATCAAAGACTATACCTGTAAAAATGCATGACTGTTTAAGTGATAAAAGATTTAAAACCTTAAATTAAATTTAAAAAAAAAGACACTCCTGTAGCACTTAACAATTCAAAATCACAGTGAATTTCAGCCACCGCTGCTTTAAGAAATTTAGAAGTTACCATCTACCTATAAAGGACTCATTATTATATTGAGCATGGCCTATTTATCTATGAAAGAGGAGCCAAAATCACAAACCCTGTCTGCGAAAAGATTCCTCCTATTTCTGTTCCTGAAGAGTGCCAGCTGGAATTCTTCCTGTTGAAGAGTTGGATTACAAAATTGTCATTAACTAAGAGAAAAAAAATTCAAGTACATAGTTGATAATATTATAGAGAAAGTGGTGAAGTTATGTTAACTTATATTTAGCACGAGCCCACTTGTCAGTCAGCTAAAAATGAAGGCAATAATAACTCTGAGATGCAACCTAGGAAAACATACCTTATGGATAAGACCATCATCAATTATTGAACTGCTCAATTTCTTAAAAAGCTCATATAAGGCTTCTACTTCGCTTACAGTAACTGCAAATAAGAAAATCAGTTAAAAAGGGAAAATTTTAATGACAAGAAAATTTAGTCATTATTCTACACCAGACAATGGAAGGACAAATATGCAGGTGTCTTTGAACTAATTAAATAGTCCAGTTTACCTCAAAAGTATCCTAAGTGATATCAATTCATTAATTTAATGAGATTTAATCATGGATGCCTAGGGAAAGATGTTGAGCCTAGGTATGGATTCCTAAGCAACCTCATGAAAAAGGGCCTTTATAGTTTGTTTGTGAAATTAAGTAGAAGCAAACTAACAAAGTTACAGGGGAACAATATGGTTATGATGATGCATACTCACAAGGTGTTTCAGCAGCAAGAACAGAAGGCTCTTCGTAGCCAGGAACGTCAACTTTCTTTGAGAACCAGCAGCCCATTCATACAAGCTCATGGAAAGCAGTAAAAAAGACTCCAATAATACCAAGGAAAAGGCCCGACCTGTCAAAATCCAAAGAAAATTCAAATTAGGCAATGACAAAAAATTTGAAATATTGTAATATCAATTTGTATATCCAATAACCATCCTGGATGGCAAAGATAATGACAACCAAAACTCAAAAACACGAAGGCCAATGTCAAGAAATGGAGGAGACCAATCGCGTATGTCTCACCCACTAGCAAGCATATTGATGAGTAAATGGTCCTCCTCTCTAAGGCGTCTATACAGACCTTACAATTAGGAGTGCTAAACATACTAGTAGACATTACCAGAAACGTGTATGATATATGGTATTACTATAATAATAGATGCTCAAATTGTTCAGCCACAGATTCTTATGGGACAGCAACTAGATGCTGCTTTTCAGCTAGGAAAAGCTAAGTTTCATGAAAGAATAAATAAAATATATTAGCTGGAAATTTCAGAACCTTCCAATAATGCAAGGACTACTTAAAATTATTAAAAATTTGATACCAAAAAAGCTACATCAGAAGATCCGACCTCCCTTGAATAACAACAATATATAGAAGACATATTAAGCTGTCAATTAAACATTTTGAAAAAAAAAAAAAAAGAACTTGCAGAGACAGAGAGAGAGGCTAAGGTATATGGGTATCATACTTAGATTACTATTCAAGCTCATAAATTTCTAGTTTAACTTTTTATTTTTCTACAGTTGTACAATTTTTTTCCCTTGCCTAGTTCCAAATCTTCGTCCTAGTGCTACAAATAATTGGTAGTAAGACCCTAAATTTAGCAGCATCACTATTGCTCGTTGGGGAATAAAGCAGAATGAATAAAGTTGAGATTTTCCAGATCCTCACTTTGCTAGAGAAAATTAAGTATCAATGTTGAATTTCTCTTCCAGAAAAAAAATAAAAATATATCTCTCTTACTTAGGAATTAAGACCACAGGCCTAGTAGACGACCATTTTCTGGGATTGCGCATGACAGCAATCTCAAATTTTCCTGGCAGCCAAACACTGTGCAAGTGCAACCTGGTCAAAATGCGACTGCGCAAAAAACGGACGGAGACTGGAAACATAAAAATCATTACTAATTGAAAACATGATGTAGCAAAAATGAGAATCTGCTCAGCATCATGCTTTAGGAATTCCCATCTGGGACCCTACAAAATTTTATCATTTACTAACAAGAAGTTTACACTAAAATAAAGAAAAAATCAAAAATTTTCAACTTAAAACAAGAATGTGAAACCCAGTGACGATCTTCCCTGTTTGGCCGATCGATGGGTAAAATGCATGAAACATATTGGAATTTAGGATATGTGAAGCTTGAGACAGAAAACACTTAGGGAGCCAAAGCAAACACCATACCAAAATAAAACATTGGATTAAACATTTCCTTCCTTTTCCTGTCTTTTCTCATTAACCATAAGGAAAAAAAAATTACAAGCACAGAGAAGCAGACCCAGTTCCATTAAAAACATGAACACAGAGATAAGAGCTAACCTGTGAGAGAGACCCGAAGATGGCTAAAAGGGTGTCTTTTTTTCTTTTTTTTCCTTTTCTTTTTCTAACGATGGCTAAAAGGGGTTTGTTGCTGAGCTTTCTTTCCTTTGAAAATGTCAAAAATAATTGAAAATTGAGATAAAGATCTTAGCTTTCTCAGAGTACGTAGGTTGTTTTATAGCATTCACCGTTTTCAGGACGCAAATTGAATCGCAACAGTATATATATATATATATATATATATATATTATATCTCCCAGACATGAAAAACGTGCATACGACATCTTTTATCAATTTTATTAATTATCTTTCATATAAATTTAATCATTTATAATATAATAATATAAATTTCACAAAATATATTGAGTATCACATTATAAATTATATATTATAACATAACTTCTTGACTATTGAAATCGAAATTTATATGCTAAATTTTAATTAAAAATATTTATTTTATTTTTAGTATTAAATTATTAATCAAAAAATTGAATTCATGTATTATTTAATTTTTCAGATAGCATACAAATTTCCATGCAAAAATAAAAATAAAAAAATTGTGATTTTAGTTTATATGCAAGTGATTCGTGATACTCGGTCATCTTCTTCCATTATAAGTTATTAGTTTTATTTCCAATATAAAACATAAAAGTCATTCAAGTTTTATTTTTTTTTAGGAAGAAAGTCATTCATTTTATATATTTTAATAAGTATGATGTCACAATATTTACATCAATAATACCGACAGTACAAACTTTCAATTTATGGAAACAACTTGGCTTCAAAAATTTATGATAATAGAGGATCTTTTATTGATTTGATAAGAACGGACAACTCTGTTGCTCGTCATTTTTTTTTTTTCTTTTGGGTTTAAATATAATGTCTTATCTATCAATAAGTCATAGACTTTTTTTTTGTTTTTGTCTTAAACGTGACGAAAATAAACGGAGGAGTTTGTATTATTTTTTTAAGAAAAAAAATAAAAAAACGGTAGCAATGTACGTTTTCCATCCTTCAGCTTCGCTTCTTTTAGTAGTAGTACAGTATGTCAATAAATAATATAATATTACGTATAATTTATAATAATTATTAACTCCTGAAGAAGCAAGTTGCATCCCGGAAAGGTCTAGAATTGTTTTTAATTAAATTCGATAGCCGACCCCTTGGACATGTTAATTTTATGCCTATTGTGTCAAAATCTAACATAATTATAATATATTTATGACCAAAAAATAAATAAATTACTATTTCAATACTAAACATATAGCAGTGCCAGACTAAAATGTAAGGGATGCCCAGAAAATATGAAGAGGTCCCCAATTTACTTGATTTAGACTAATTAAATGCCTTCAATTTCCCATTAAATTAATTACTTCAATTTAATGGTCATCTTCGATAATTATCGTGTGTATCTTTGTGGGTTCCATTTCATTAATAGATGGTATTTTTATCTAACATAAACTGACAAAACTGATCATTCTAAGTGCCTCTACGACCTTTTATTGTTTGCTGTTATTGTGACAAAACTCAAATATTGATCCATCACACTCAAAATTAAAGGGATGAAAAGTTGATCTTCAATAATGGCCTCTAACTTTTCCTCTTCCCTTTAATTTTTCCTTGTATCTTCTTCCTTTTCATAATGCATGGCATATTTTTCCTCTAAAATCTCTGTCCACCATTTGTCTTTTTGGATTTTGGAGTAGTGTTAATGCCCGAAATTAATTACATATAGCCCCACACACATATGTTTAAGGGTAAAACAGTCAAATAAAAGCCCATTGGAGGAACAAAAGTCTAATTTATATTAGATTTGACAAAATTTAACAAAACGTTTGAATTTAAATTTGCATATTTAAATAGTTTAACAAGTTAAATTTAGATGCAACATAATACGACATAAATATAATATATATAATATGATATTATAAGATGTAACACAGTAAATTACCAATGTTAAGTATATAATACAGGCCTAAAAGTTAATTAATAATAGTAAACATATAGGCCCTAACAA